>CM046879.1:250586050-250593550 GCA_025667525.1 Glebionis coronaria | reverse complement strand
CGCAGCTGCAACATGCAGGTACCCTGCTAGTAGATGTTAAAGAGTGATATAAGTAGTGGTAACTTACACAGATTCAGTTTAGTTATTAACATTTACAGTTACGGAAAAACCAATTTATGTGCGTTGAGAATTTCTTTAATTAAGAAGAGCTATTATTCCCATGTTTTTTACAGTAACATTCTTACAAAGTTACAATCATATGGGTGGACTGTCCAAAAAGACGAATTACGTAAACTAATACGTATTAAATATCAAAATGTCGGTTGAATACATAATCCGCACCAGGGGCCCTCTTGTTTGGTTATGAACCTTTTGCCTATAAACCTGGATCGATTCAGTTTCGATAAAAAAATAGGTCATATTAAACCGAGTTCACATTTTCGAAACTCGGCCAAACCCGCCAAATTTAATGTGACCTGGGTCAACCCGGTTCTTGAGACCCGACCGGGTTTTAATTTTTTCGTGTAAAAACAGGTGAATTTTGCGTAATTGCGACGTAAATTTGTTTTTACATATTTTTATATGTTCAATATACGGAAAATTTCATGACTTTTTTATATAATTTTTGTTAATCATTAAGAATATAGTAATTGTTTAAATTTTTTTTGAAAAGCCGGGTTGACCCGGATCTACCCGGTTTGACCTCAGGTTGACCCGGACCTAGTGACTCGACCGAATCCATTTAAGAACCGTTTTTCAAAACATTACCTTTTACACCAACTTAAACCTTGTCCATCGATGGTACCATTATGCCATATTGTCGTGATGCAAGAAATCAACTTCATGTAAAATGAATTACCATTATGCCCTATTTTCATGATGTAAGAAATCAACTTCATGTAAAATGAATTTAGAGTGTAGAAAAAATGAATAAAACTCTCGTATCACGGCCTCCGGGATGCACTCTACCATAACCATAGGAAGGCAATGGTGGTAGTAAAGGCAAACCTTTCCATCCTATTATAACAAAATAAATATACTTGAGCCACTGTATAATAGACGACAGTCACAACATTACAAAAAAATCAGTGACCAAATGGTAACACCCGAACCATCCAAAAATCAAATGTTATTATGCATACTTAGATCTATGAGAAATAACTTTAAATAGAATAACATAAAACGAATGCTCATTAATGACAACCTTTATTTTCTACAAAAGTGTACCATGAAAACTTTTAAATCGTATCTAGATCAGCTTATGGCTTCGAAATAGTACTAAGAAATATAAATCCATCTACTTCAACAACTTTTTTTGGAACAGTATCAACTTTTTTAGTAGTGAATAAGCTCTTTTGCTTCAACCAATTGATGGTTAATTTCTTTCAGGGACTTATATCACTCACATTACAATCCCACTACCTAAATCTTAAACCACCTCTTTATAACATCTTTTTACCAAAATCAAAATGTGAGTTATGAACGACGCTGACATTTTCTCTACGGGTCTTCTTCCTATAAAATACTTTAGATATACCACTCCAAGCGCATAGACGACACTTTTATAGGTAAGAAAGCCTATAACATTTAACAAATGTAAATCCGTACAATGAAAAGTTTGATATTGAGGACGTAACCTCATAGCAAAAATGAAGATTACCTACCATCTGATTGGTATTTTGGAGTCACATCACCTGAAGCTGCCGAAAGTTTGACTTTGTTCTTGGCATGTAGGGGGAGTTGCTAAACGTTTACGGGTTCGGATACTTCGCAATGTCAAGTGCCACTCTCATTCTGTGATGCCACTTTAGTGTTGTTCCATGAACTGGTCCTGATGGTAGGCGATAAGAAATTAACACAAATAGTTAACGTTATAAACTATCAATTATATATAACATTATCTTAAATGAATGCGAAGGGCCCGTTTGACCCATGCTCAAAATAACCCATTTGCCCATACTAAAAATGAGTAAACACTCTTTCCGCTTTCTTGAACATACTCCTGATGTGGGCACCTGCACATTTATCAGATTCATGTCATTGCCAAAATTTAGAACCATTATTTAATACAGTAGATATAAATAAGTATAAATAATCTAACAACTACCAAATTTTCAGTTTATATTTGGGTCATCTTTTTTTGCAATTTTATGCTAATAGGAAAAAAGTTTATGGATGCCACTTCTACTATAGAAAAAGTAAAGTGACTTCATAGTTAAAAGAATAAAGTTGGTTAGTTGAATCCAAACATTAAAAAAAGTTAAGAGGACGAACACTGTGAAAAAAAGTTTACGGGTTAGACCGCCTAAGTAGTACAAATTTAGAGGTTAGAATTAAGGCATAGACGAGGCAAATGTTCAAACCGAATATCCCGTTCACAGTTCATCGTTCGTGTATGGATATTAAATATTTGAGTCGAGCTTTTTATATGTGGTAATCCAAGCTCAACCTTCCGGTCAAATCTTCCGGGTCGCGATAGTGTTGGGTTCATAGTATCGGGCATGCAAGTACCGGAATTAGCATCTGCATATTATCGAACCATCACTCGTAGAAAGTAGTTATAAAACATCTACATTACCTATTTTTGGCCATTAGAACTTTAGATGTTACCACGACCATCAAAACCATCAAGTTGGTTCGCTGAACCTCATTATCCTCACCAGCACCATCATCGAAACTTGCACCACTAATCGCATCAACCTCATTAAAATAAATCAATGCAATCCTTCTTTGATTGTGCCATCTTTTAAGTGAATTCCACTGTTTGTAATCTATTGTCAGTTCGGACACTCGTCTAACGATTAGGTACGCGATTTAGGAGGTTGTTTTTAAAACTGCAAAACTACTTTTTGAAATAGCTCAGATGTTTTGAGTGTATGCTAATGACTATTTTTAAATACATGTAATTTCCTAAATCATGCTTATTCAATTCATATTTTTCTAAGCATTTCTCCTATAGTTCTGCATATAAAGCGAGAATTGAGAACTTTTACCTAGCAATTTGAGCAAAGGATATGGAGAAACAAACTAAACTATGTATAAAGATGGTAAAGCACTACCAAGTCTTATTACTTTCCAATAGTATAATTACACAAGTTTTATAAAGTTGCAAAAAGACAATGAGACAAAGCGAAATGCGAAATTCAAATAAGGTTTTCAAGAGTTACCAATGGCAGTAGAGGAGACTGCGTTAAATAATTTAATATTCCGTCGTTAATTCTAAATTTGACTTCCTTAATCTTCTGCTTACTTAAAAATCTTTAGAAGAAATAATTTAGTATATAATAATAGTTAATTGCGCAGTTTGGGAGAAGCTATTCTCACCTCTATCAGCAGGATATACGTGTTCCCCAGGTGTACTTACTCGGGTCTTGAGCCGTTCAGTTGTTGGTTGCAGGCTTGCAGCAACTGTGTGTAAAGGTTTTGCTATAACATGGTTTTTTACATGGCACCAAAGGATTGATCTGGACCAAATCTTGCCAGCCCAAAATCTCTTATTTTTGTATTGACATCTTGGAATAGGGAAGCTAAGAATTAGAACTATGGAGTAAGTCTTGCCAACCGATATTTTCTCCATTAAATAAATGGCATAAGTTTACCTAATCATCCAAATATATCGGAGCATTTTCCGCTACATGCGTTTCAACTTAACTGGTTTCTATCCCATATCCTTATATAGTCATTACCCGATGATTACTTATTCAGATTATCCCTAAACTAAATCAAAAACCGCAACTGCAAACAAAAGCTAGAGGCTTGGGTGTTTGTCGACAATCTAAGTTCGGGCAACGCGAGATTTTTCCGGTTTGTAGCCTATTCGGGTTATTTTGATCCGTCCATATTCTGGTAAAGGGTTTGGGTTCATTCGCTCATTTGAGATAGCATTGTCGGTTTAAGTTTGATCAGGGTTCTTTGGTCGAAGTGCTGTGTTGTCTCATTCATGTCCGATTCCGGTTTCCCATGATTTAATCTTTTATGAAATGTAAATAAGTGAATAACTGTTATCGGTATTAGAAATCGGTTTGTACATGATAGCGGTTTAGTAACTACACGTGCTTCTACAAAAGTGATAATGTTATATCAGCAACTTCATTGTAATAACTCAAGTTCAGAGAAAATATAGTTACATGGTGGTTTTTGAGAGTTTCATGTATATACGTTTTACCTCAACGTGTACCATCACAAAAGCAGAATGAGATCTAGCAACACACATCTTGTCCATTATTTGCCTTTTCATCTAACTTTTAGTTAACGATAAATGTTCTCCAACTCCAGATCCCCTTGTTGCTACTACTCTTCCATCATCCAATACTTTTACTACATCTTTTGGGGATCTAAAACTTAAAAGTGAAATCCTCCAGTTTCCCGATCCTCTTCCTACTTCAGATCCTGAAATACAACCACAAAAAATCACCATTAGTTGCCAGTCAAACATAAGTCGTACGTGAGAATGATAATTGAGTTATGGCATATAGTTAGTACTATTTGTGTTCAATGTTAACTCTCCCGAGGCTAAGAACGGCAATCTTTGAAAATGCCTCTTGGGTAAGTTGAAGCTCATTTGCTGCACACGTCTCTCAACGATCTAGAAAAATTGGAACATCTCATCTTCTCTTGTCTTTAGATGAATCATTTTCACAAAATGATTTCTCATCATAAAACTTGTAGTGTGACAGCCCTGTTTCAAGACATTTATTTCACATCACTGTTCTAATTCAGTTTTATTATACTAAGTAGTATAATATTATAACACATGAATGATAACAAACCTGAAGCGCAACATTTCTGATACTCATGAGGCAAGGCCTAAGAAACCCTTTGCTTCGTAGTTTGCTGGAGAAAAACTTCGAATGATCAATACAAATTTAATGCATCCAGAACAAAAAGGGCCATTATCCTTTCAGATAGAGTGGCTTGAGTAGCATATTTAATTGCCTGGATTTCAGTAAATTGGTAAAAAGGAATGAAGTCAGCTGGTCACAATGGAATTGAAATTAGGTACAGAGCAACTTTTCGATAATAGAAAGATGCATACCATAGCGAAAATCGGTTGAGATTCTTTTCTTATACTACATAATAGGTAAGTTTGCACCTGCCAGCTCAACCTGATCCTGGTCAATCTGAATAGATGTGAAAAAAATCAGCCTCTTTATAAGATAATTAAATACATATAACCCACATTCTTGAGCCCCAAATCTCAATTCTCTTGTTCATCAACTAACAATGATGCAGAATAACAATAGGAAGTAGCTTAGAAATAATGTGTATTGGCTATGATTTGGAAATGTTAACAAAAGGTGAGATATTATAAAAACATTTATTCCCTAGTAGGAGTAGATAACTTTTAAGTTATATACATGCCGTCTTCTTATGCTTCTGATGTATCATGTCTCAGAAAAACAATTAGCACTTTTATAAGTAGTCGACACAAGAAGGATCAAACTCAAATATATGTAACATAATCTCCATTAGTTTATCGTTCAACTTTAAAGAAAGTTGAAATTTTACATACTGTTTCAAAATAAAGAAAAACATTTAAAATATAGAGAGTTTCAAAAGGAGAAAGGGTATAATGGTACCATCTTAATCTCTACACGAACGAATCGGGAAAAACAATTTCAAAAACACATAAAAATATCTTTTCACATAGAACTTCAAAAGGTATCGTCATCGAGATCGAAGGAATACAATACACAATAAAGCAGCATGAATATGCACATAACTTTGATCAAACCTGCCCAAATTTATAATCAGCGTCACCATTATTCTCATCTATCATTGCAACCGATACAACCACAAATACTGAAAGAGCGTCTGCCAGTTCCTTCACTGCATAAAGAATATTAGGAATGTTAACCCACTGCCTTCGGCAGCTAAAACAAAATTTTAACTCAGTAAAGCAAACATCAACTCTTATCTTTCTCAAACTGAAAGTAAAACTTTTACGGGAATAAACATGAGCAATTAAACGATAGGGAACAGAGACTATACGGTTCTGATATACTGAATCTAAATTAATCTGTGCATTTAATGTAAATACGCTTTCATATTATTTAAATGTTTGAAGTAATTGAACTTTGACTTGCAATTAGATAGAATTTACTAACAAAATTTCAGTAACCAAAAGTTACCATATCGGTAGTGCAATCAGATGAACGGCTTAACTATTATTAAGATAAATGGGTGTAAACAACGTGTCACAAAAAGTGTACCTCTTAAAGCCTTGTTTAAGAAGGCCAACTGTGCAGCCTTCATTTGCTTTTTTGCTGTTCATATCTGATACTGTCGAGGTCTAAATATACAGACCGCACTATAATCATGTTTTTTTCAAAATGAAAACCGTATATTGTCATCTTATACTAAAGCCCATATAAGTACTAACTGTGTGTTTTCGCATCAGGTGTTTGATGCCTGTTAAAGATACCTCTACACATTGAGAAAGCACCTGAAGATTAATCAAATACTGAGAAATTAATTAGAAGAAAAATGCATACTGAGAACTAACACGACTGATAAAAATTAAATGACCACACATCAACCTTATAGTAACTCCTGATCCGGAGATCGGATTCTCTCCTAATAACTCAGAATCAGACGATTGGAGTATGATCTCGTTTATGAGTTTAAATCCGCAGACACACATTAATATGACGCAGTCACATTAAAAATTAAAGATTGTGATGTACATACCTTTTAGCCATTCAAAACCATACGGCTGACGCACAATAGGGTTTTAATTTTCTTTGAAGCGAATTGAGTTTTTTAATAACGATGATTAGGGGGTTCTAGGTTTTTTTCCGGGTTGTTTTTTTGAATAATGATGATTAGGGAGTTCTAGGTTTTTCTCCGGTTATGAAACTGGGCCTGGGTAAGAAACATTGAGCCCGGGAAGAGTGATGACGTGGATTAAACCATGCTTATGTGACATATCCCTCCTCTTATATATAATGTAAAGATATATATGTATATATATATATATGTCTATATATATATATACATATATATAGAATTTAGATAAAATGGTTTGGGTGCTTAAAGTTGTTAAAATGAGAAGTAATAGAAAATGGGCAAATATCATATTTATTGATTAATTTTGGTTCGTTTATGATTTTTTAGTTCGTGTACGAGTGTTTTGGAAGTTTTAGTTCGTGTACGAGTAGCTAGTTCACAATTTTTAATATTACTAATTTTTCGTGTATCACTTGTGTATCATAGTTTATCAATTATTTTGTTATACCGAATGCAACATGCGATAATGTATCACTGAATTTACGAATAAATGATTATTTATGCTAATAAATTTTTTTGAATTAAAACTATGTATCATATGTATCAGCTATAAATTTTTACGTATCAAATTTTTTTAGTGTTTTTATACCAATTTTATGTATAAGATTTATTATTTTGTGTTTAATATTAAATAAATCACATGTTAATTGATAAAATCAATGGTTAAGACGACTTTTCATTTTAACAACTTTAAGCTACTACACTACAATAACCTAACTCTATATATATATATATTTATATATATATATATATATATATATATATATATAT